>BTHU01000002.1:158558653-158588653 GCA_036184795.1 Tokudaia tokunoshimensis
GTTCATACCTGAGTATCCCACGTGAAACCTGCAGTCAACATACCTAAAAGCTTCAAGGATTTTTTATATATAACGCTCCACAGCCGTTTCAAAGTTAATTTTTTTATTGCAGATGCATATGTGATTGTACGCAGTCCCCTGTAAATAATACCGGCAGATGGCACCGAGGGTTCAGTTGCATAGCGATTAGGGCTGGATGTGGCAAGAATGCAGAGACTGAGGGTGATTCTTAGAAAAACAAGGGATCTGATGACAGGACTTTACAACGGAGCACTTATAGACATCCACATTATGACGTGAAGATCTGAAATCACTGCGTGCCTGGGGCTGAAGACAAGTTCAGCCCTCTGCTCTTCCCAGACTGGAATTTAGTTTTCGGCACCATCACGAGGCTCACAAACACCCGTAACTCCAACTCCAGGGAATCCAGTGCCCTCTTCTGCCTCCTCAGGCACTGCACACAGCTGAACATAGGCACCCAGGCACACACACACACACAGACACACACACACGCACATAAATTAAAAATAAATCTTTGATCTAACACATATCTGAGATAAGAATCCTTCCACATTCACCCGTCTATCTATCTCAGTACCATGAAAGAATAGGAGTGGCTCCATCTTCCCTTGTGATTAGTCTCAACTGATGTTTATGCATAAAAGTCATCAAAATGCAGGCCTGCAAGTTACACAAGTTACAAGTTATGTTAGGAGCATTGTGGCTTTTTTTTGTGGGATCTTTTTAAGCAAGTGGGACAATGCAGTTCTAAAGATTCTACTTATGTGCAGAAAATTGCTAATAAGCAAAATGCTTGATAAGTGTTAAAGGGTAATTTCAATGTGCAGAAGTCCCCGGCATGCATGAGTGTGTGCGCATGTGCGAGTGTGTGTGTGTGTGTGTGTGTGTGTGTGTGTGTGTGTGTGCACATATAGTACACACACACACCCATGTGAAGGTCAGAGAACAACATGTGGGTTAGTTCTTTCTTTTCACTGTGTAAATTTTGGAGATTGAGCTTATATCATCAGACTTGAAGGCCAGGTCCCTGTCCAAGTAAGGGTTACTGTGATGAAACAGCATGATCAAATCAACTTAAGGAAGAAAGAGTTTATTTCATTTCCATATAACAGTTCATCATCAAAACAGCTCAGGCAGGAACTCATGCAGGGCAGGAACCTGGAGGCAGGAGCTGATGGAGAGGGCATGGATGGGTGCTGCTAACTGGCTTGTTCCTCATGACTTCCTCAGCCTGCTTTGTAATGGTACCAGGACCACCAGCCCAGGGATAATACCACCTACAATGGGCTGGGCCTTCTCCCATCAATCACTAATTAAAAGAATGTCCTTCCGGCCGCCTGCAGCCTGATCTTATAGAGCTATTTCCTCCGTTGAAGGTTCTTCCTCTCAAATTACTCTAGCTAGCATCAAGTTGACTTACAACTAGCCCATACAGTACCTTCACCTGCTAAGGCATCTCACTGGTCCCTTATCTTTAATTCTCAGCACTCAGAATGTAGGTCAGCATTTTATAAATAAGATATTATATACCATGCCTAAGTCTCCTCAACTTCTAATTGGCAGAGCCAGAATTTAAAATTGTAGCTCTTTGTCTCTGAAGACCAGGACTGCCCCGAAGAGCTATTTAACCTATAAAATTATGTACATGCTCTTGACCAGAATCCCTCTCTGTTCCCCTCAGAAAAAAAGTACATTCTTTTCCAAAATTTGATTAGGTTTTGAATTATGAAGTTTGGAAATCCCAAGTCCTAAGTTGACATCCTAAACTGAACTTGAGAAGCATTTTACTTGAAAAATTCATTGGCATATTGTGTTTGGGGTTGAGGAGTAATTTGTTTCATTTTCTTTTTCCTTATTTCATTTCTCTTTAATTTTTTTTCCAGTCAAATACTAGCATATTTTCAGAAACGGCAGAATCCTTAGTTTCAGGACAAATCGCATAGTAAGAGTCCTGTGACAGAGAAAGCTGGATTATGGTTAAATGTATCAGACTATCTGAGAGAAACCATGTAGCACCACAGAGTCATGTGCAGGAGGAGAGAATGGCAGAGAAATCACAGGAACTAGAAAAGGGAAGAAGCTCCTCACCTCAAACTCTGATGAAAGTTTCTCACCGCTGCCAAGAGGCAAGAATTCCAAGACAATAGCTGTGAACACTATCTCCAAGGTAATACTACTTTCGCATTTGGATATTTTATGTGAGAAACAGTCACAACCCTGGCTTAAGACTTGAACAGTATAAACCTGAATAGATCTTCATTCTGTTCTACACACAATCCTAAGAACCTCAAGTGAGATTATCAGCTTGGTTTGCAGTAAAGACAGCTTAGCTTCCTGAGTCCCTGTACTCTAGACTGTACCTAATCACTTGGAACCTTGTCAGGTGCCCCTGGGGCTCTGCCCTGTGATCTCCTTTAGGTTTCTTAGCAACGCTTTGAAGATAATAGCTTCAAAACCACCAACACTGCACCTATGGCTCTTGTAAAGACAGTAAACACTGCTCGCAGAAATCACACCTTCCCACCCAGCGTGTCTTTCTGAGCACCTTTCCCTTGCTTGCCGGTCACGTTCAGATCTGTGAAGAGTCTCTACTAAACCTCAACTCTGCTTCATTCTGGATAGTCCTAAATTCTGCTCCGGGCCAGATCTATAAATTCCATTTTATTCCAAGTCAAGGTCCCTAAACAGAGGCCCTCCTCAGACTCTGCAGGTGACAAAGTGGAACCTCTGTTCCCTACATGCATATATGGCAGCTGTCTGTGTAAGTGTATCTTCTTCTCTTAGTAATCCCTCCCTGAGTTGTGGGTAGATTTAGCTGGTCAGCTAGACAGACTGCTTTAGCTTCATCCCACTTTGCCAAACTTCTGGTTTGAACTTGTTGTTATATTACTTTTCCTGAAAACATTTTTTAAAATGTCTATTCATCCCAGATATGGCACCAACAAAGCAAAGAAATAATTCCATCCAAATCCAGCTTGGTAACTGTACTGGCTGGTTTTGTGTGTCAACTTGACACAGCTGGAGTTATCACAGAGAAAGGAGCTTCAGTTGGGGAAGTGCCTCCATGAGATCCAACTGTGGGACATTTTCTCAATTAGTGATCAAGGGAGAAGGGCCCCTTGTGGGTGGTGCCATCCCTGGGCTGGTAGTCTTAAGTTTCATAAGAGAGCAGACTGAGCAAGCCAGGGGAAGCAAGTCAGTAAGGAACATCCCTCCATGGCCTCTGCATCACTTCCTGCTTCCTGACCTGCTTGAGTTCCAGTCCTGACTTCCTTTGGTGATGAACAGTAACGTGGAAATGTAAGCTGAATAAACCCTTTCTTCCCCAACTTGTTTCTTGGTCATGATGTTTGTGCAGGAATAGAAACCCTGACTAAGACAATAATCTAATTGGATTTATTGCAGTTATTCACTGGAGCATGGGTGAGTGGTCACACACAGGAGCATGGGTGGATCAAAGCAGCTGTACCAACCAACGTGTGACCCCACTGTCAGGGACAACCTTAGGAAAGCTGCATCGCTACCAGTGGAGTCCTCCCTCCACTGGTTTTCTAGATCTTAAGTGCTCAAGCATCCCTTCAAAGCTATGTGCAACTGAAGGGCATATGGACTCTCGGGGAAAGCAATATGAACTATCCTTTCCCTAAGAGGGATGTTAACAATCCTATTACTATCACTGCTACGGTTGTTATCGGCATCATCATGTCCCTAGCCATCTCCACACTGTTTTGCTTACTGTATTGTCAGGGCTGCATAGCCAAGGTATTCTGTGGGTCATATTCGCCCCAGAGAAAGAACTTTAATTACAACAAGTGGGCATATTAAATAAACAAACAAAAACCATCTGGACTTTAAAAAAGAGAACTACTACAAAGGCTGGGAAGTATTGTTACATTAATGAGTTTTAAGTTCTTAAGCAAAAAGAGTTTGTGTGTTATTGGTGTTTGTTTGCTTGCTTGCTTGCTTGTTTATTTAGTTGGTTTGGTTGGTCAGTTGGTTGGTTTGGTTAGTTTGGTTGGTTGTTTGGTTGGTTGGCTTGGTTGTTGTTTGGTTGTTTGGTTGTTTGGTTGGTTGTTTGGTTTGGTTAGTTTGGTTGGTTATTTGGTTGGTTGGTTGGTTGGTTAATTGGTTGGTTTGTTGGTTGGTTGGTTGGTTGGTTGATTGGTTATTTGATTAGTTGGGTTTGCTGGTTAGTTGGTTAGTTGGTTAGTTGGTTAGTTGGTTGGTTGGTTGGTTGGTTGGTTGGTTGGTTTTGTTGGTTTGGTTGGTTGGTTGGATTGGTTGGTTGGTTGGTTGGTTAGATTGGGTGGTTTTCTACAGAGAAGTAAGCAAAGCTAGAAAGAACCAGGTGTGTACAATTGGACGGCATTCTTGCCAGGGGCTGGAGAAAGCAGCATCAAACTTTACATATGAAAGAAGCCAGTTGGCAGAAGACTGGGAGCCCTTCCCCACCTGGGCTACACACAACAAAGCGTACTGGTTACATACAGATCCTTTATGTACAAATGCCCTCCATATGCAACTACTAGAGACAACAGCATTTGCAGTGAAAACAAAGGGTCCTCCTGGCCTTGGCCCCTAGCCCAGTGATCAAGAGTGAGTCCCTTTTCCCCAGAGTGTCTTTCTGTTGGGGTTGGACAAGCGGGTCAGCAGTTCTAGCTATTCAATTCTCAGCACCTGCCTGGAGGCTACAACCACCTGTAACTCTAGCCCAAGGGATCTAATGCCCTCTTTTGGCCTCTGAGGACATTGCGTACATGTGATACAGAGACATACATGCAGGATAAATACCCATGCACATAAAATAAAAAAATTAAGTGGAATGAAATTATTTTAAATAATTAATTTTAAATTAGATGGTTGTCTAGTGCAATTATCATGGAACACAAGAACTTGGAACTCTCTGCAGGCTGTAACACTTCATAGATGTTTCATAGATACATATGTAAGTACAAGGTTTGTATTCTGACTCACATAGAGTCAGACAAAGGCAGAGCTGAGATAAAGGAGGAAAACTTAACCAAAGTTTGTTAGCGTGCACTTTCTTTTCACTGATGTTGGCAGAACTTACTGTACTGGGATTGCGGGACTGTGATGGGACAGAGGCTTCAGCTTACCACTGACAAGGCAGAGAATTTGGAAGACTACACAAGTAGACAATATCTCTACTGATTGATGCTTCCAAGGATTCAAACAATTGATAAGCTCCCATATTGTTTTAATATTAGAAGGAAAGTGCTTGCCTTATTTCTCTTTTCTCTTCTTGTTGTTGGAATTTTGATCTGCCTATCATGAGAGATCCTAAGGGATGGTGTTTCCAGGTACTTGTGTGCCTGGATCCCCTCCCCCACCTCCAATCCACCATGACCTATGGATCAGAGCTGCCTATTTGCCCTGGACAACCCATCTACCTCTGAACTACTAGAGGAAGAGACAAATAAACTCCTATTTAGTTTGTAGTATTTTACTTTGAGGTTTCCAAGGTGTGACCACTTAGCTATTACTCTGCCAAAGACTCCCTACAAATAAGGAAAGTTGCTCTTGTTTGTGGTATCATGGTCAACTCATCAATGATCATCTTCAAATAAGAGAGATACTATTAAATGCAGAAGCTATGGAGAAAGGATTCACATTCCTATTAATCTGCAACTACCTGTAGCATAGAAAGTTCAGTTTTTCTCTTCTTTGTATCATGCAGAAAAAAATAACTGTTTTAGCTTCTGAGATGCATTAAAATGTTTCAACTTACCTAGCCCAAGAAATAGTGTACATATATGTACTTATTTCTGATTAAATAATACATATTTATGTATGTAGTTATATGTAGTGTCACTGGGACCCTTTAAAGGGTTGCTAAAATGGTAGACATTTCTACAATTTGGTTAAAACACCATTTAAGTCAAAATAAGTTTCTTGTAATTGGGTAGATGATAGCTTGGTGGTAGAGTTTGTCTAATATATATGGAGCCCTGGATTTAATCCTTAATGTCTCAGTGACAGGGCTTAAGACATGTTGCCACAAAGTGCAGCATTGTGTCATTTGGGGACAGAGTAGTGAAGACACACCTTCTCCTGCCCCACTCATTGTAGAGAGGGATTTTCTGAGTTTGTTTTAAAGCAGGTTTTACATAATGAAAGCCATTGCTTAGTATGCTAAGTTAAGATATAATAAATTAATAACTTTGTAGATCTTCGTTTCCGACGTCTCTCCTATACCCAGTGCAAAGAAACACTCATCTTCAAAGGCAAGAGCCTCCAGGGAGCTACAACTCAGATCTTTCTGACTACCCCAAGTTTCTTACCATGTGGTTACCCTTTAGTTCTCCAACCTCACAGGCAAGTCATGGTCTACATCTGTAGTTTGCCCTGTTCTGTTCTTTGACCCTTCTCCTGTGACAGGCTCCACATCACTTCAACCTGCATGTTCTTTGCTTAATTTAACTCCTTATAGGCATCTTGGACATGAACCTGACAATGAGGGAGGAGACAAATCTTTCCTGGGGCTGAAGAGATGTTTCAGTGGTTTAGAGCACTTGTGTTGCAGAAAATACTAAAAAATCGACCTGCCATCTCTCCTGCCTCACCAGGCCACAACACCATGTCCCTGCAGGGTCCAGCCCGGCTCCGAGCTATTCTCTCCCAGCTGGCTCCCACAGCATCCCAGCTGTGTTCCCTCTCCTCCATAAACCCCTGTAATTCGAGGACCCACATTCCAGTAACCAAGTAAATCAAAACTCTTAAAGCTTAACCAATCAGATTTATGTATAAATACTATTACAATTTACAAGATGTCAATACAATACTTTTAGAGCCAACTGATAATGATAAAAGCTTTATCTCAGTATTTCTAACCTTATAAAAACAGAGCTATTTGTGGCTGGTAAATGCCATGCAGGTCCAGGTCCAAAGCCATCTTAGTTCTCCTCCCTTCTCCTCCTGCGACCTCTCCATGTCCTCAACTCCTAGCTCCGCCTCCCTTTTCCTGTCCAATCACAGGCCTTCCACTGCTCTAATGTGACTGGACAGGGAAAATCCTGCAACACACTTGCTTCTCTTTCAGAAGACTGGAGTTCAGTTCCCAGCGCCAACATCATTGGGAAATTCACAACAAACTACCTGTAACTCCAGCTCTGAGGGATCTGACACCCTTTACTGACCTCTACAGGCACCTACACTTGTGCGGGATGTGTGTGTGTGTGTGTGTGTGTGTGTGTGTGTGTGTGTGTGTGTGAGAGAGAGAGAGAGAGAGAGAGAGAGAGAGAGAGAGAGAGAGAGAGAAAGATACAAACCTAAAAACACACAAACTTAAAAAGAATTCTTTAAATTAAAAATACAAACTTTAGCTGGGCGGTGGTGGCGCACGCCTTTAATCCCAGCACTTGGGAGGCAGAGGCAGGTGGATTTCTGAGTTCGAGGCCAGCCTGGTCTACAGGGTGAGTTCCAGGACAGCCAAGGCTACACAGAGAAACCCTGTCTCGAAAAACAAAAAAAAAAAAATACAAACTTTAAAAAAAGGAAATTTTAAATTAAAAAGAGAGAATCTTTTTCCTATATTGCCAGTATAGACTTGAGTAGATATAGAAGTTCAGCCAGGAGTAATAACAGAACTGACTTCACCAGTAAGTGCTTCATAGGCTTTTGTCAGACACTCTAATGTAACCATCAAATTTCCTTCCCTAGGTAACATCCATGTGGCTCACTTGGCCAAATGTACAGCTACACAGATGTCTATCGTGTCAAACCCTTTTATATTCCAAAGCTCTTTCTTTCAATTATTTACATTTCTCAACAGTCTTAATAAGTTAAATAAGGGGTATTGATTAGTGTGCGTTTCTCCAGTAGAAAAGGTTCGATATCAAGACTGCCTCAGAAGGCTATTTGTTCAATTTAATCTAAACAAAGAAAAAATTGGTTAAAAATAATCACCTGCAGCCTCTTTGATTCACCAGATGATTGAATTTGATGTCTTGGTTTAGTTCTTAATGATTTTCAGATATATTTTGGAGAAATTACACATCCTCAGGGGAAAAAAAAATTGGTTTCTATCAGGGGTACTTTTCTTTATAACCTGTCACAGATTTTCTGTGACTTTAATAGGTCATGAAGCTATTCTAAACCTTTATTGCATATTTTTCTTTTTGTTTTATTATTTCTATTTATTTATTTTCATTTTTAAAAATATTTTTTCAGTGTGAGAGAGATGACTCTGGCAGTTAAGAGCGCTTCCCACCCTTGCAGAGAATCTGAGTTCAGTTCCCAAAAATCCACATGGTGGCTCACAACCATCTGCAATTTCAGTTCCAGGGACTCCAATTTCTCTAAAGGCACCAAGAATGCATACAAGAAAAACTACCATATGCATAAAATAAAAACAGAACTTTTTAAAAAGAAAAAAATAACATTTATTTGTGTGTGTGTGTGTGTGTGTTATATATAATGTTTAAACATATTTTTATAGACCCTTACTGGCTTGCTTCACCTGGCTTGCTCAGCTTGCTTTCTTAAAAGAATCCAGGACTACCAGCCCAGGGATGGCACCACCCACAAGGGACCCTTCCCCTCTTGATCACTGAGAAAATGCCTTATAGCTGGATCATTTCCTCAAGGGAGGCTCCTTTCTCTGTGATAAATCCAGCCTGTGTCAAGTTGACCCACAAAACCAGCCAGTGCAATGTCTCGGCTGGGTCTTCAGTATTTGCCAAAATCCCAACGAAGTAGACTCTGATGCCATTGAAGGAATGGACTGGGCAGTCGGGGCTGGAGTGAAGGCGGGCAGGTAAGATCTGTGTATCTGGACAATTTAGTTTAGGTGAGTCAAGTTGACAAGCAAGACTAGCCATCAAAGTGAACTTTCCTTCTTGCACATAAACCCTTCTCTCTCTCTCTCTCTCTCTCTCTCTCTCTCTCTCTCTCTCTCTCTCTCTCTCTCTCTTTTAGCAATCCAGATAAAGGGAAGCTGAATACCTGACTAGAAAACTGGTGTGTGGTAGTTTGAATGAATGTTGTCTCTTCTCTGGCATTTGGATGCCCGCTCCCCAGTTGGTGGCACAGTTTGGGAAGGTTTAGGAGATGTGGCCTTACTGGAGGAAATGTGTCACTGGGGACAGACTTTGAAAGCTTAAAGACTGGCATCATTTCTGGTGTTGTGAGCTCTCTCTGCTTCCTGCTGGCAGTTGGAGATGTGAACTCCCATCTGCTGCCGCCACTGCCACCACCATGTCTGTCTGCCACCACCATGTCTGTCTGCGCCGCCACGTCTGCAGCCCAGTGCTACACACAGTTCCCTGCCATGATGGACTTTATCCCTTTGGAATCACATGCTCAAATAAATTCTTTCCTCATGTGAGTATCAGAACATGGTCAGAAGAATGATGCAGGGAGAACAGTGCCTTGGGAAGCCCTGAGAGAGGCTCCAGGAAAAAAGGAAGAGAGCGTTTTACCTCAGGTGCACTATTTCCTGGATTGCTCTTGGATGTGATGTCATGCCTCCCGCGACAAACATTTACATTCAGTTTATAAGATGTGTTTGTTCTTGTTGGATGTCAGAACATAGCTATAGAAGCCAATCTGGCCAGTGTACCCCAAATCTGGATATGGACTTCTACCTTGCTTTTGTGTTTTCCCAGATATAACCTATAGCATGTGCCAGGCAATTGTGTTTAAATTGGTCGGTCCCAAGAAAGTTCTGGGAAAGGGTTGCTCTGTTTACATGTTTTTTTGATCATGTTTTTCTGAACACAAACAACCTTCCTGAGATCATTGCTTTATTTGTTACACTCCTGTATTAAAGCACCCTGAAACTGATGATTGTCTGCAGCATTAGACTGTGGTCCGCCCCTTCTTTCAGATCCTCAGATCCCACGTTCAACAGATAAGATCTGCACAAGTCAGCCAAAAAGCCAACAATGAGCACACTGAAGCCACCAGACAGGACAACTCCAAAGGCAGAAAAAATAGTTTATTGGGGGATCAACTACTGAGCAGTAGCCCATCTAGGGAGAACATATAGTCTTTATAGGGTTCTTCAAGGCTTAAGGTAACTAGATCCTTTCTTCTAGGGAGACTTTTTTCCTATCCTGGTTAAAACAGGACAAATGGGAGGGGTCTGTGTCTGTAGCCATCAGGTGGGTTTATGGGTAGCAGATGTCCTTTTGCCTGCGGCAGATGGCCATTTAGGGAGGAATGAGGAAATCGCAGTTATCTGGTAACACAAGGTACCTGAGTCACAGAGTCTTTGAGAAATGCTAGGGGTTTGGTTTCTGTTTCCTTGTGACATCTGACCTGGCTGAGCTCTGGAAGCCATTCTAGGGCATTGACAGCTGCACAGCCATCTTAGGGCCTGCTTGGTGACCTAACACTTCTTCTACAAGTTGTCTTAGTCACTGTGTTTTGTCACAGCAATGGAAAGGCAAGCAAAAACATGTGTTCATAAACTTACCCTTGCAGACACTTAGGAAGGCCAAACGGACACCAGTAACTTTGATGTCTGATATAGCAATGTTCCTGATAAAAGCATCTTGGAAGAGAAGAGAGGGGAGGGGGAGGGGAGGGGAGGAGAAGGGAGGGGGCAGCGGAAGGGAGAGGGGAGAGGGGAAGGGAAGAGGAGGGGAGGGGGAAGGGAACAGAGGGGGAAGGGAAGGGAAGGGAAGGGAAGGGAAGGGAAGGGAAGGGTTTCCCTGAGGTCATGTTGAGGGTTCAGCTCATCATGATTGGGAAGTCATAATGACGGGAACATGGCCACAGTAGCGTTCACAGTCAGTGATTCCAAGTCCAATCAAGCTGACGGTGAGGATTAATCATAGTCATGTCTTTGCTCAAGAAAAACACAATAAGTTCAACCATTTCAAAGCAGCAACAAACCTACAGGGAACAGCGTTCTCACAGGTTAGATCAAGTAAGACAAGTGTGACAGTAACTGAAGATTCTCCTTGTCCACTTCTGTGTGTGACCTCGGAAGGGTCCCCATGGTGCGGTCCCCATGGTGTAGCTCCCCAGCCTCTTCTAGTTTAGAGCTGCCCAGTTCAAACATCACTATCTATACAAAGAAGCTCTCTATAATGCTATTGTGTCTCCATTTGGTTTTTAACACAGACTTCACACACAGCCTCCCTCTTCACGGAGACTTCCAATGCTTGCTTGTGCCATCTGGGCACGGGGACCTTGATTCTGTCTGGCTTGATTCTTCTGCATACCTTTCATTTCTCCATCTATTTGATACAGTCTAGAGGTCTTGAAATCATACAACATAGGGTCATCTAGATTGGGTTTGTTTTCTCTGCCAGTTAAAGAGTTAAAATGCAGGAAAACATCTGAAACACAGCAGAGAGATCGCAGGCACAAAAGCAGAATCCACATATAATGGGAGGCATTTATTGTGGGTGAGAAAACATATACATAGCACATATGCAGATGGAAAAAAGCTGTGCAAAGCAGACCAGACTTAGAAAGCCAAAACCCCAGCCTCTTCTTGAGGGCTGGAGCTTTCAAAGCTTCTGAAGAGTCTTCCTCTCCTAATTTGAGGCTGGTCAGTTTGAAGACAGAATGGATGGTTGGTTGATTGGCGTGACAGACTTCCTGATCTGGCCTTGAACATGTTAAGTCAATCCCTCATCAGAGAGCTGTTGGTAGGGGATGATCTCAAGCCAGAAGGTTGAGGAAAAAGCCATCTTGGAAATTCACTACCTCTAGCTGTGGCCGCTCTCCCTGTCTACCTACCAGGGAGTCTATCTTCTGGTCTCTCACACAAAATCTCCCTTCCAGCAGGAGAAGGAAGAGAATCTCACATTTCTAACCAAAATCTCAGCACCTCAAAAAGGATACAGAAATGTTTTCCATCTTTACTTCTATCCAATAAAATTACCCTTTACAAGGTGCTAAACTAAGTTAATGTTTTTTCTTTAGCAGAACGAGGACGTGAGGTTTAACTCTCAGGAAAAGCTAGTAGGCACGAGCAATGACCCCAGTGAAGGTTGACAGTGAAGGGTAGAGGCAGGAAGGGGCAGAGGGAGTCTCAAACTCAGCTTTAACCTCAGGCTCTGTTTTGCAGTGACAATTAATCAAAAGCACACTGTGCATCCATTTTCCTGTGATTATTATTCACTCAGCCACAAGGCTGCGTTCCAGGATGATCTTGAATGGAGATATTGTACAAGTCCAGTTGGGGGAGAAACTGGTTGCTATCAACTTTGACCACAACAGATGTAAAATAACGGGCTCCAATATTCTTCGGGAAACTTTTGAGTTCCTTTTCCTGGAAACTAGAAAAAGACCACTTTTTTCACGGCCATGACTTTTTTTGCTCAGGGGTTGTTCAGTTTCTCTTCAGCCTGGACTAAAGAGAAAAGCTTTCTCCTGGGCGACTAATAGCAACAGCAAAGGAAAGGAAGGTCTCAGGAGCTGCATAAAGGAATTCTATGGCAGTGCCTTTGTGCCTGCCTCCGAGGGTGAATTCATTCAAACCCAGGCTCTTGAAAAGATTAGGAGGAAGACACTGGGACTAATAAGGAATCTTAAAGCAGCTCGAATTCAATAACTTGAGAAGAACTTTAAAAAGAGAAAAAAAAATTAAATATTATAAAAGATGGAGTGGTTCCCTTAAACAAATAAACTACTTTATTAAGAATCTGCCTTAATAAAATGGTTGACAGCTTCCCTCCTCTCCTTGCCTCTGGCACCAGCAACAAAGAAGAGGCCAGGTTTGCACAGCTGTTGCCTTAAGAACTAAATAACAAAAGACTGAAACTTTAACCCAAGTTGGAAGGGGAGTGGGAGAGCCTGAAAATCACTAATACTAAGGAAGTAAAGAGAGTGTCAGAAATCTTTGCGGAGTTGGGTAAAGGTGCCCCCCCCTCCCAAAGGGCCAACTTCCGTGCTTCTGAAGGGAGTCAGGGCTCTGGAAGTAGCCATCTGAACAGCTGCGGGAGGGAGGGAGGGAGGGAGGGAGGGACTAGGGGCCTGGGATTGGGGGTAGGATGGGGGACCTATTTCTTCAGAGCTCTGAGGCTGGAGAGCAATTTGGTTCTTGCTGTGAGTGCCTGGCTGGGGTCAAGTGAAGGATAACCTAAGGAGTTGGCCTGCTCCTCTCTCTCCTAACTTCTGGAGTCCATCTTATTATGAACCTTCCTTTGTGGGAGAAAGGTGACTCTGAGCGAGACAGGAGAGAGGCGCCCATCCTCCTGTTGCAAGTGGTTTTCCAGGATTAAAATAAAATAGTAATAAGTCTGTTTTTGAAAAGAGGAAAGGAGGGAGGGAGGAAGGAGGGAGAGGGGGAGGAAGGACAGAGAGAGGGAGGAAGGACAGAGAGAGAGAGAGAGAGAGAGAGAGAAGGAAGGAAGAGAGGAAGGAGAGAGGGAGGAAAGAGGGAGAGAGGGAGGAAGGGAGAGAAGGAGGGCAGTAATGAGTGTTTTAAACATGAAGTCTCTTGGGAAATACACAAAAGCTACTTTAGGGTATTGATTATTTATAAACCCAAAGACATCAAGGCATCCAGACAATGGGAGCTAAGAAAACAAACGATTAGAACATTAAATCAGAAGTAAAAAGAAGACAGAGGGAAGGGAGCCAAACTGGGCAAACCCTCTTGAGGGTGGCGAGGGGCAGTGTAGCCTTCCTCCACTGCTGGCAGCCGTCCCTCCTGCCATCCACGGGGGCGTGCAGAATTGAAACAGAAACCTAGTTCCAGCGGCTGACATCTTTTTTCCTCTCATCTGCCCTTGAGCTGCAGCAAGAAGTGTGGTATTTTAGGCAGTGCCAGGCGCATTAATGCAATGAGTATCCTTGGGATACCTCCTAGGTACTGCGCCCTTTTGAAAGGTCTCAGAATCTTAAGGGAAAGAGAAATAGAAAGAGACGGTCTCAGAGCATTACAATAGACTCTGGTAGCATTTCCTTCCATAGGCACTACGGGAGAAGGTTTATGAAGCTAGAAAAAGAAACCCTTGATGGGAGAGAGGGAAAGGTGCCAGCCCTACTTCATGTAAGAGACACACTTGGCTGGGATTTAATGGGGAAGAACAATTTTCCACGGAAAAGAAGGAGTTCCAAAAGAAACCGTGCATGAAGAAGAACAGAAGAAGAGAGAGAACAATGTG
Organism: Tokudaia tokunoshimensis; assembly: GCA_036184795.1. Taxonomy (NCBI): domain Eukaryota; kingdom Metazoa; phylum Chordata; class Mammalia; order Rodentia; family Muridae; genus Tokudaia; species Tokudaia tokunoshimensis. Next base: position 158,572,765 of record BTHU01000002.1, read on the forward strand.
TCCAGGAAACTGGCACCGTCACGGGGTTAATGATAAAAATAATTTAGGAGGGACTGGGAAATGGCTCAGTGGGTAAAATGACTGCCATATAAACAATGCTGATCCAAGTTCAACACCTCAGGAACCACCTGAATAAAAATTGAGTGTTGAGGCTGGAGAGAGAAGTCAGCAGTTAAGAGCACTGGCTGTTCTTCCATAGGATTCAGGTTCAATTCCCAGCAACCACACAGCGGGTCACATGCATCTGTAACTCTAGTTCCAGGGGATCTAGTCCTGCTCCAGCCCCTCAGGCACTCCATTCGTGTGGTACACAGACAGCACTCAGTTGTCCTCTGATGCCCACAGGAACAGAGACACATTCATAGGTCTGTCTCCGTCGCTCTCTGTTTCTCTCTGACTCTCTCTCTCTCTCTCTCTCTCTCTCTCTCTCTCTCTCTCTCTCTCTGTGTGTGTGTGTGTGTGTGTGTGTGTGTGAGAGAGAGAGAGAGCGAGCCTGGAAATATGAAAGACTTCAAAGGCACTTAAGGCTCTGAGCAACAGCCTGTTGAACAAGATGGAAGACAACTGAATGATGTAATTTGGAAAATGGAAAATAAGTTAAAGCTGAAATTAGGAGAGGCCTGTTGTAATCCGAGTTCAGGAGTCCCAGACAACTCAGCACAGGATTGAAGTTCCTGATCAGGTGCATCCTACACTCTTAAGCATCTAATTTTAACTTTTGAAAAAAAAAAATCAAACTCCTATCAGAGACTTAATAGGATGCATTAGGTAGAAGCTGAGACACTCTCATGCAAAATGACGTTGACCAACCAGTTAGACATCACTTGGCTCAGTTGAGTTGACACACGGAATTAAGAGTCTGAGAAAATCACTAGTGTCTAAGAGATTAAATAGGCCCAGACTCAGCCCCGAACAAGGGGTGGGGGTGGGGTGGGGGGAAGGGCAGAAGGACAGGAAACAGGGTTTATAAATTAACTGAAAATGAAGATACAAAAGGTGATTGTGAGCTTATCAGGGGTTGGGTTTTGAGCAACTGCTTCATGTAGAAAAAAACAAGCAGTTGATGATCAGTTGTGGCCACCACCTACCCCTACCCCCTACCCCCCACCCCCCACCCCATAACCCTTGCCCTCTTAAAACACTATCCCTTGGGAAAGCTCATTAAGACTCAGGAAACTCTACAGAGAGGGTGTGGAGGGCCATACCTTTAATCCTGACACTCGGGAGGCAGAGGCAGGCAGACCTCTGCCTGGTCTGACAAGAGAGAGTTCCAGAACCAAGGCTACAGCTGTGAAACTGTGTACTCTGTCTGGACTCCACCCCCACAGTCACCTAGCAACAGTCAGGTAGGCCTGGTCCACTATAAAAGAAGCTTCTTGGCACCTCCCCCCTCCCCTTACTCTCTTACTCTCTCTCTCACCTCTTGACTCTCTTGCTCTCTTTCTCTTGACCTCTTTCCCTTCCCCCTTCACTTTCCCCTTCCCTTCCCCCTTCCCTTCCAATTTCCCTTACCCCCTCTCCATGTGGTCATGGCCGGCCTCTACTTCTCTACTCTCCCTCTCTCTGCTTTCTCTGTCTCTACTACCCCCTTAACTCTCCTCCCCATGCCCTGAATAAACTCTATTCTATACTATAGAATATAGTGTCTGGTTCCTCAGGGGGAAGAGATGCCCCGGCATGGGCCCACTGAGCCACTCTCTTCCCCCACATGCCCATAGAACGTATCTTAATAGCTCTTTCAACTTTTATGATCACAACAGAAACTGTCTCGGGAAAGGAGGGTGGGGGAAGGGATGATTAAAAATAAATAAATAAAATCAACAAACGTTCCACGAAGTTCCTGAAGCCAAATAGATGTGCAAAGTTGCTCCCTCCCTGAGAGGAGGAGACTCAGACCTGCCCAGCTGACAGACAGACAGATTCAGGGTTCAACCTTCTGTGAGTCATCGCCCATCCACAGTCCTGTAAGTAACCTGAGAGACCCATTGGTTTAAGTTGGATTCACATTGATTTGGCCTTTTGTCTGGTGAGTGGACATTTCTTCACAGCTCCCCAAGAGCAGTGTCATATTTTTTCTTTAGTCTTTCTTTCTCTGAAGCCAGCTCACATTTCTAACATGTATTCATTGCTCATAGTTTTTTTTCTTATACAAATTCCATCACTGGTTCCTCTAAAAGCCACTATATTCATAAAAATAGTTCATTTATGAGATTTCAGCTGTGAAGTTACATTTATATATTATATTTCTCCATCTATATTGAAAAATATATTTACCTAACAGGTTAAATATGGAAACTTAATACTTGAGGTCAAAGATCTCTCAAATCCATTCTTTTTTTTTTTTTTTTGGTTTTTTTGAGACAGGGTTTCTCTGTATAGCCCTGGCTGTCCTGGAACTCGCTCTGCAGACCAGGCTGGCCTCGAACTCAGAAATCCGCCTGCCTCTGCCTCCCAAGTGCTAGGATTAAAGGCGTGCGCCACCACCGCCCGGCTCAAATCCATTCTTACCCTCGGCCCCCCCTCACTGCCCCAAACACCTAAATCCTGTAATCCAAGCAAGTAGGTGAATGAAGTGGGAAGATTACAAATTCAAAACAAGCCTCGACTGCATAGTAAGACCCTGTCCCCAAACAAAACAAAGAAGGAACTAGGAACTGTCATCAGCGATGTAGATGTAGACCAGAGACCAGCCTCCTCACTGCGGCATGCAGTAGCCTGGCACGAGTTCTTTCCTGAGACTTCTGCTCTGCTGAACCAGGACTCTCAATTATACTGGCAAAAAAAAAATGTCAGTATGCTAATATAAGGAAGAATTGGAGTCTATTAAGAAGAGATTTTAGTATAGAGCTTTTTAGGAGGCAGTAATTGGAAAGAGGGATGCATGGGAAAAGGATAGTAGTGGACAAACAGACATCCTAGTGTGGGTGTGGCCTTCTCAAGAGAGTCATGTTTGTTTAAGTGTCCCAATAACGTCATACAGACAATTTTTGTGGCAATTACATTGCTCAAAGAGGTTCTAAAACACTTCGTTTTACTTTTCTCCCTTTCTCTTTTCTTCACAGGGTGTTTGCTGAGGTACATTGAGAAATTATAATCCAAGAAGTTAAAAACAGTGGGCCACAAAAGTTTTGCAAAGGTAAAGACAAGACTTTTACGACCAGCAACGTTTATGATCTTTCTTGTAAGAGTCTACAGAGCACATCTTGGTGCTGGTGCTGTAAATCTTGGCCTTCAGCTCCTGAGAGGCTTCCGTCAGACTGGTGAGTACGGGAGTCATATCTTTCCATCTTGCCTCAAAACGGCAACAGAGTCAGAGCGACCAACTGTTTACTTGAGAAGTTAGTCAAAGGAAAAGCTAAATAAGAGACAAGTGAGTTCTTCCATGAACCCAGAGACACTATGGAGAAATAGGGTGCTCAAGCGGATAAGACAGCAGAACCATTGGTTGAAAATCTGATGTAAAAATAAGAAAATATCTCTAAATCCACTCCCCAACTTCCTTCAGCTAGATCTGCGCCTCCCCTCTCCAACCCAGCAGAAGACCGGAACTTGTCTTTTTGAAGAAACCAGGTCATAACAACCCGGAGCTAGGTGTGATAGTGTGTGGCCAAGGGTCCACACAGCACTCAGAAGATATGGAGCAAGTTCAAGGTCAGCGGGGTGGGGGGGTGGGGGTGGGGCAACCCTGACTCAAAAACAGACTCAGGTTACGCAGAACCAGAAGGCGTGTGCCATTAAGAATGCCGGGCGGTGGTGGCGCACGCCTTTAATCCCAGCACTTGGGAGGCAGAGGCAGGTGGATGTCTGAGTTCGAGGCCAGCCTGGTCTACAGAGTGAGCTCCAGGACAGCCAGGGCTACACAGAGAAACCCTGCCTCAAAAAAACCAAAAAAAAAAAGAAAGCCAGGATCGGGTGGGAAATCTCCAACCTGAGAGGCAGCATGAGTGCTTTTTTCTCATTTGTTCCCAGATGAGAGAGCCTAGGGTATAAACATCAAACAAAAGACAAGAGAACCATCTCTGAAGAAATGATCCAGCCTGAGATAAAACAAAAACAAACCTCTTAGACTGAGGCAGGCAGAGAGTCTTCATTGAAAAAGTGCAGTTTGGGCTGGGGAGATGGCTCGGTAGAGTGTTTGTCAACTTTCTCATACCTCTGGGTCCGATCCCCAGTTTCGAATAAACCTGCGGCAGGAGTGTGTACCTGACTTATAACCACAGGGGGGGGGTGGGGGGCCGGGGAGGGGCAGGCGCTCAAGCTCATAGGGAGATTGGAGCCATCCTGGGCTACATAACTCAATGTCATAGGGAGTTTGTCGAGACTGGACTATGGGAGACTGTCTCAAGACAAACAAATAAGAATGGTAGAAATCGAAAATTCCTACCAAATTCTCAAAAGGTACAGTTAAAGATGTCTAAAGAGAAATAAAAGTATCAAAAAGTAAAAAAAAAAAATAAGGAGAGATAAGCTAAGAAGGAAACAGCAAAAGAAAATTCAATGTTGAAGTAACAGACCAGGGTACGAGAACTGAGAAAATAGATTTAAAAAAAAAAATTATTGAGAAAAAATTTCTAGAATCAAAAGAGATGAATTTTAGGCTGAAGGAGTCTAAGTGAGGAGTACTATCAAATTAAATCCTATTTACATACATCAAGGTTTATTATAGAAGAAAACCTAAGATTTTTGAGGCACTCAAAAATACCAAATGCTTAGAACATATTTAATACTGAAAGTATAAAATTTAATGTGAAGCTTTGCAACATCCCTTCTAAATGCCTATTCTAATGTAACATGCACTGGGTTGTTAGACTTTGGGCTTGACTCATTTGGGTGTGGGATACTTTTATGTATTCGTGAGTTTTTAAATAATAAAGCTCATAGCATTATTTTTATGTTTACACAGAGAAAAAGCAAATCACACTGTTAGTGATCAGCAATGAAAGTACTCACTGCTCAATCAAAAGCCCAGAATTATCACGGAAAATAATGTTCCATCTAGAACTCCATTCAAATTATCAGTCAGCTACAGTGCTCTGTAGATGAGAACGCCTACCAAGTTTCTTCCCTTAGAAGCTTTCTCAGGGGCATTTGGTTTCTAGCGCAACTGTAACCTCACCCCCAGGCAACTGTAAGAAATGCAAATTAGGAGACCTCAGGTCTTTGGGCACTGAGGTAGAATCCCTAGTCGTACCCTCTGCATCTTCGCCAGCCTTGCTGGTTAAAGTTTAAGTCTGAAGAACTTTATCGGTGATTGGACTCCTTCGAGATGAAGACCGAACCCTAAGTCATGGAGGAGGAAGACATAAGGTACGAGCAACATAACCCAACAGCTCAATTTTCTACGGATGCTACATGAATATCCCAAATTACAACTAGTGTTGTAGCCATCCTAACTGCGCTATAAGCACGCGCTGTTCATCGGTGTTTAAATCATACACAGAGATACACAGGCCTTTTTATTTCTCCATTAAAAAAAATGTCTTGGTGACTTATCGAGCTACTTTTTCATTTTATTTATCTCTATTTGTATTTATTTAGTGTGCACACACACGTATGTGTAACACAGACACTCACAGATGGCACACTTGGGGAGATCAGGTGACACATGCAGAAGTTGGTTCTCTCCTTCCATCACGTGGTTCCAGGGGAATGAACTCCTCCAGCAACGGGCTTGGTGGGAGGCTGCCCCCTTCCCTTCTGGGTCACCTGACTGGCTCCGTTTTTTTACAGCACAGGAGATCTAGGCTAATTTAGAGTGTGTTCAAATACAGCACGCTCCAAGCAAAAGAGTCAAAATAAATTTAGTTCCGGCTGGGAAGATGGCTCAGCGAGTAAAGTACTTGCCACACCTGAGCTCCAATCCGGGAATCTCCTTTAAGACGAGGCATGGAAGTGAGCATCTGTAATCCCAGTGCTTCTGGGGGAGACATATGGGGAGGTGGAGACAGGAGAATGCCCACAAGCTCACAGGCCAGCTGGCCTGCCAAGCATGGCAGCAACAATGAGAGACTCTGTCTTTAACGGAGTGAAAAATGGCGACCAATGCAAGGGCTTGCATTCTGACCTGCACCGCGGCATTAAAATGAGGGTAAACTATGTTATTTTAAGAAAGAATAAAATACCAAGAAGTACTTATAAAAATGTATATCTGGCTTATTGAAATGTTTCTCTTACCCAATCTCTCAGTAGGGTTTCTTGTCACAAAGGAAAATGTTGACATTTGTCTAGAAGGATTATTTACCTCCTACTGGTGATTTTTGAAAAAATAGATTTTTTTTTTGCTGTGCCTTTAAGAGGAGTGTTGCTCCAGGACATTATGATGTTGGAAGTGCAGTTGATGTGTACTCAGCTCATCCAGGGCCCTCCTCACCCTCCTCCTCACCCTCTTTACCATCCTCCTCACCCTCTTCACCCTCCTCCACACCCTCTTCACCCTCCTCCTCACCCTCTTTACCCTCTTCACCCTTCTTCTCACCCTCCTCCCTATCTTCCTCCTCACCCTCTTCACCCTTCTCCTCACCCTCCTCCTCCTCTTCCTCCTCACCCTCTTCACCCTCCTCCTCACCCTTCTCTTCACCATCCTCCTTACCCTCTTCACCCTCCTCCACACCCTCTTCACCCTCCTCCTCACCCTCTTCACCTTTCTTCTCACCCTCCTCCCTATCTTCCTCCTCACCCTCTTCACCCTCCTCCTCACCCTCTTCACCCTCCTCCTCACCCTCTTCACCCTCCTCCTCACCCTTCTCCTCATCATCCTCCTTACCCTCTTCACCCTCCTCCTCACTCTCCTACTCACCTTCCTCACCATCTTCACCCTCCTCACCCTCTTCACCCTCCTCAGCCTCCTCCTCCCCCTCCTCCCCACCCTCCTCTAATCCAGACAGTCTAGCAAAGTCTACCATGGTCATGAAGGGTCGTTACTATGGCAGAGCCGGAACACAGAAGAGACAAGTGCTTGGCTGCCTCTGAGTCTAGATGTAAACAACAGATTTAGAAGCCGTGCCTGCTGTCATCTGCAGGCTCGTTCTGTGTGGTCAGTGGACCTTGTCCCTGTTCTACAGTGGCTTCATTGTCACATTTACATTCCTAACCCCAGCTGTGTGGCCCCAGCTTCCTTATGCTGTGATGTCCCCCTTATTATAATTAAATGATAGCTTACTTTTCCCTTCTGAGTTGAGTGGAGAGAAAATCACACAGGAGAAGGCCCTCATCCTGCTTTCTCATTCTTTGCCTTCATTTTCTCCATGGGAGACAGCAGAGAGCTTCAGCCTCAGCTCAGAGATGAGGCGATCTGGGCAGCCCTCCCTGGGACCCTTAAAAGGTACAACCTGCAAAGTCTTCTGGCAGGAGAAAGGATTGTTTAGATGCTAAGAGCAGAGGAAGACTGAGGCAAAACAAATTCACAGACCAGAACCGTTTGAGAGATCAGCACACTTTCCTGTGTCCTCAGAGGTCTACGAAATATTCTTAAGTACCCATAACCAACGAGATAGCATGTAAGTGTTGGTTTTGGCTATAACCTAAGACTTGGTAAGCTCCGTAAATCACAAATGGAAACACCAGGAGCAGTGAGCTGGCACTCACATCAGGAAGATGGTCAATATGAATGATGGCTGGCGACCAGAAATGTAAACATCCTCAGCTCAGGTCATCCGTGCCTCCATCAGTACCAGAAGCTTTTGTATGAGGGTAACGATTGTTAGAAAAAATCTGGCTGTGGAAGTTAGCGGAATGCAAGATGTCTTACGCAATGAACAAAAATGTGAAAATCAGCCAGGAGGCCTGGGATCCGCACCCTGAAGGGAAGAAAGCGCCTGCGCTGGAACTTAAATGAACTTGAGTCTGAAGGTTGATTCGGGAGAAGAGAAACCGAAGGGCTTCAACTCACCCATGAGTGACTGATATTTTATCTACTGCTCCAAGAAGAATGTGTTCTCCAAATGGATTTGGGGTTCTGAAAAAGTTATGCTTACCCCAATAAACAAGCAAGAAGATCAACTTTGGGTCTCTCTCAATGTAATCTCAGAGATCTTTTCATTTAAGACTTGACACCAACTGGGTTGCCCTTCCTGTTCCAGACGTTCTTCAAGAATGACTCATTGTCCCCAGGCTTTCCTTAGTGATCTAAAGTCTAGTCTGAAGATCAAGAGAGGGATATGAATGTCTCTTTTCCCATACGAGAATTTTTCCCACACCAAGGACTGATTCAGTTCTCAGCAGACATCTACTAATGTCACACAATTTAACTCAATCCTGACACTATGCACCTTGAGACCACATCCAATTTAATATGACCCTACCACTGCATGGGTCTACCAAAAATCCAAGTTATTACCTGTGCTTTAGCCAACTGCCTCCTGGGAATCAGAGGTTCCCTCCCTAGTTTGGCCCTTTGCTAGAGAAGCTCACAGAACATAGGAAAGTACTTTATTAACTAGTCCCTGCTTACTATAAAAAGATACCACTCAGGGGCTGGGGAACAGAAATGTCTAGGGCTGGGTGATGGGCAAAGACACGGAGCTGCCGGCCCTGTCCAGGGATGCCACTCTCTGAGCAGAAGCTCTGGGACTCCTGAGTGTGAGCTATTATGCTATGGAGCCTCTAGCTAAACAGGAGCTTTCTAAGCCCTGCCGTTGGGGGACATGTGAAGACCTCATTACATAGGCATAGTTGATTAAATCATTAATCATTGGTGATTAATTCAGCACCCCAAGCTCTTCTTCCCTCCATTTCACACAGGGTTGGGGAGGGGGGGCTGAAAGTTTCCAGCCCTCTAATCACTCACTGGTTCCCATGGCAACCATCATGAAGTTACCCAGGCATCCCCAGCCGTCAGTCACCTCTTTTGTCATATGAAAAGATTCATCACTTTAGAGATTCTCAATTTTTAGGATCTGAGTGCCAGAAAGCAGGGGCAAAGACTAGATTCCTAACAGTTACCACAAATTATAACATCACACTCTTCAGCTCAGGAGAAAAGACGGTATCTTAAATATGTAGGTATGCTTTGCAGTAGGAAGGGGGTCATGACAAATGAGATGTTATATTGAATCCGCAAGTTGAATTTCATTCTCTAAAATAAGCTGATAAAATCACCTTATAATCAGGAAATAACTATAAGCCAGCCATAGTGCAAGGAAGGCACTCATTTCTCCACAAGGAACTATTATCTTTTTTTTTTTTTTTTTTTTTTTTGGTTTTTCAAGACAGGGTTTCTCTGTATAGCCCTGGCTGTCCTGGAACTCGCTCTGTAGACCAGGCTGGCCTCGAACTCAGAAATCCGCCTGCCTCTGCCTCCCAAGTGCTAGGATTAAAGGCGTGCGCCACCACCGCTCGGCCAGGAACTATTATCTTATATCAACAAGGGGAGACAGTACCACAAGCCAAGTGCATGGATGGAGTTCAGTATAGCACCTGTGTAGGCAGGTGCAGATCTGGAACACTTTCCAAAGACTTTCCATTCCAATCAGTACTAAAACCGTCCGGCAGGGCACAGCCTTCCCAGACAGTATGAACGAATGAAAAAACATGACCTGCTAAAGCCTGTTAGAAGTCCAAGGTGAAGGGATGTGGATGAACCAGTACCGGATGCACGGTGCAGGCAGATGCTAAACAAACGTGAACAGCTTCCAGAAGAGCATGACTGGCATGTGTCGATCCAGTCTAAAGTGATGTCCTAATATAATTTCGGTGCTCTGGTTTGAACACATCCCCCAAAACTATGTTTCCAAAGTGTAGTCTTCAATATTTTTTTGTTAATAGGATTAGAAGTGAGACTTAAGCAATAGGAATTAGATGAGATCATCTTTGATTGCTTTATTGGCTTTAGAGGAAGAGGAAGAGACCCAAGTTAGAGCATCTGATCTGTGTGTATACATGATTTCTTCAGCCCTTTACAATGCATCATGATGACCCTCAATTGCCAGGACCCTCAACTTCCAGCTTCCAGAGCCATAGCATGACTAAAACTCTATCCCTTTTACATTACCAAGTATTTTGAAAATAGACCAAGGCACAGGAGAGGGTCAAAGGTCAAAAGGTCTGCCTATTACCTTCCTCGCCTCATTCTATCTTATGTTTTCAATTTTTTTTTCTTTTTCTCTCTTCTATTTTTAGCTCGAAAGTAGTGTTGTGTTTTATAACAGCAGCGGAAGTAGCAGTGGGAGCACTTCCATGCTCAGGCGTCCCCTGTGGAGCATTTCCATGCTCAGGCGTCCCCATGAGGAATCAGCCATACGAAAGGCTTAATATAAAAGAGAATTTATTTGGGAGCTGGAGAAGGGAGTAGAGGTAGAGAAAGGAAGGAGACAGAGAACAACAGAGAGAAAGAGGAGAAGGGACCAGCCTGGGACATGGGGGGCAGGGGGACACTAAAGAGTAGAAATGAGAGGGGGGGAGGAGAGAAGAGAAGAGAAGGGAAGAGAAGAGAGGAGAGGAGAGGAGAGGAGAGGAGAGGAGAGGGAGGGCGGGGGGGAGAGAGAGAGAGAGAGAGAGAAACTGAGTCTTCTTACACAGGAACTAGGCTCAATGTGGCTGTTGCTAGGTAACTCTTGGGAGGAGCCTAGAGGAGCTGCTAACAAGCAGGACCCAGTTGTTATGTTTTAAGTTTTAAAACCAGTTAAATAAGCAACCAAGAATCAATCATAGAAGATCTTTATTGAGGGAAGGGTAATGAGCCTATTTATGTTTTAAGAAGCTGACTCTGGCTGAAAAGTAAGAGAGTCAGAAAAGGAGGCACAGAAGGAATGGGAAGGGGATTTCCTGAACCGATTAACAGGGTCCATTTTATAAAGAGTAAAGACTGATGCTGAGAGTAGGAGTGTGGAGGGAAGATGCGACATAGGCTCCTCCATTTGAAATGCTTGATCCCCAGTTAGTGCAACTGTTTGGGAAGGACTAGGAGGTGTGGCCTCAATGGAAAAGGTGTGGGATTCGAGGTTGCAAAAGCCCACACCACCCTCAGCTGGCACTCTCTGCCTGCAACTTGCACATCAGAAGTGAGTTCTCAGCGACTGCTCCAGCACCAGCCCACCTGCCACTGCGCTCCCAGATGTGACAGTTGTGAGCTAATCCCTGAGACTGTAAGCAAATCCCCAATTAAATGGCTTTCTTTTAAAGTTGTCTTGATCGAGGTGGTTTATCACAACAATAGAACAGTAAAACAACCGTCGCATGAGGCACAGAGATTGAATTTCAGCCAATCTTCAAGTGCAGCCGTTTCTGAATATTGGACAAAGTAGACTGGAAACCAATACACATTCACTCTTCCATTGGTGGACTCCAGTAGTTGATACAGCTCTTTCCCTTCAACCATGCTTACAATGACTATCGTTAGGAAATGAGACAGAGCTTCCTGTAGCACTCCCAAGCTTCTAGAGTATGGAGAGTACCCATGTTTAACTAAAGAGATACCACAGAAGATTGTATTAGATGTAGTAACTTGATCATGGAAAGACATCACCAACACAATATACATTTGTGTCATCATTTCCAGAAGGCAGGTATATTGTGTTTTCTCCTTTTCCTCATTTGTCTTCTAAAAGTAGTGTTTTAGTTCAACTCTTGGAATTCAATGAGCCCTGCCTGGTAGCCATAGTTCCTGAGAACCCTGAGGAAGGAGGAGCTTAAGTTCAAAATTTGTTTGTACTACTGGGTGACTTGGTGAGACTGTTTCAAAGCAAAGAAAAAATAAGTAAATAAATAAATAAAGAAAGAAAGAAAGAAAGGTTTGTGGGTAGAAAGGTGAGGCTATAGCCCTACTGTAGAATGTTGGCCTGGCATGCATAAGGTCCTAGGTTTAAATTCTAGTAGACATAAAAATAAGAAACTTGGAGAAAGTGAATTGAGTAGAAAGTTAATTGAATGAGCCAAAGCACAGATAATCAGTTTATTCTTCTATTGCATCATTTTTACTATTGTGTGACACATGCTTTGCTAAGAGTCTCTGCTCTCCCATAAGAGGACAGCGTTGACTCCTGACTCTACCATGATTTAGGACCTAATGGTGACATGCCCAGCCTTTATGTCATGAATTCCATCAATTGCAAAATATCTCTTTACAAAAGAAGTCACATGATCGTTAGGTACTGTCTTGGATAGGGTCTTACTACTGTGAACAGACATTATGACCAAGGCAAGTCTTATAAAGGACAACATTTAATCGAGCTGGCTTTCAGATTCAGAGGTTAAGTCCACTGTCATCAAGGAGGAAGCATGGCAGCATCCAGGCAGACATGGCACAGGAGGAGCTGAGGGTTCTCCATCTTCATGGGAAGGAAGCCAGGAACAGAATGGGCATCCTCAGGCATCTAGGAGGAAGATCTCCAAGCCTACTCCCACTGTGACACACTTCCTCCAACAAGGCCACACCTTCTAATACTGCCACTCCCTGGGATGACCATATGCAAACCATCACAGGTACCAAGGAGGCAAAAGAATGTGACCTACATGTGACCTGAGCCTAGTACAGCTCTCATTCTTAGACAAAGGGACTAATGTCTGACAACTCACTGTGCACTTACTTTTTATCTATTTTATTGGTGAGGGGCGGGGTGAAGCATGTACCACATTTGCACGTGCAAGTCAAAGGACAACTTGTAGAAGTCAGTCCTAGGTATTGAATTCACATCGTCAGGCTTGGCAGCAAGCCCTTCTACCCATTCGGTCATATCACAGGCTTTGTGCACTTGGTTTTTGATAACTCTTATGACGATTGCTTTGGAGATGAGAGTTACGGGAGAGCCCAAACCAGGAGACTCCAGGCAAAGCCTGCTGCATGGAGCAGTAACTTCTGACCTGTGAGCAGACAGATAAGCCACTCCCTCTGTAGATAAATGGAGTAGAGAGATGCAGGCAGGAGCCAGTAGAAGCAGGTACACGGGCCCTGCACAGCTGCACAACAGGATCCCATGACTAGAAAGCAGAAACCGCTGGACAGATTAGGCAAACATTACCAAATAAAGGTTGACGGGTTTATTGAGTTAGGTTTTGCCTCAAGGTTAAAAGAACACCATTGAGAGAGCTTGAACAGGAAGTAAATTGTCAGACTAACAGTTAAAGAATGTTTATTAAAGTATATTCATTATGCGTAAGAACGGATTTCACTGACATTTTCACGATGTGTAGAATGCAGACTGATCATATTCGCCCTCCATTACCCCTCTGCTCTCTGTCCATTCCTGCTGACCCTTAATTCTCAGCTCATCTCCTAGCCAACCCCGCTCTCATGGCATCTTTTTTTTTTTTTTTTTTTTTTTAATTTTATTTTATTTTATTTTTTTAATTTACATTCCAAATCACTTCCCCTTTCCCGTTTCCTCCCTCCCCGAAAGTCCCATAAGCCCCCTTCCCTCCCTCTTTTCTCCGTTCAACCCCCTCTCATTACTCTGTCCTGGCGTTCCCCTACATCCAGTCTTTCCAGGACCAGGGGTCTCTCCTTCCATCTTTTTAGAAATCTATTGATATGCTGATTGTGTCTAGGGTATTCTGAGATTCTGGGTCAATATCCCCTTATCAGTGACTTCATACCATGTGTGATCTTTTGTGATTGGGTTACCTCACTAAGGATGATATTTTCAAGTTCTGACCATTTGCCTAGGAATTTCGTGAATTCATTGTTTTTAATTGCAGAGTAGTATTCCATTGTGTAAATATACCACATCTTCTGAATCCATTCCTCCGTTGAGGGACATCTGGGTTCTTATTTTATGTACTTTGTTTTTATGTGTGACCAAGTGAGTTTCTTTAGAGTAGCTTCCAGGAGCTCAGGCACCTTATGAGTGACTATACCACTAAAGAAAATCTCTTTCCCCAGCCACTGTTAACAGCCTATAGATTCTCAGGGAATTCGATGACTTTGTGAATTTGTCCCCATTCATGGTAGAGTATTGACATCCCAGTCTTGTTCAGGTCTTAAGCAGTTAGTCGTAGGTGCTATGAGTTCAAGAGTAACATGGGCTGGGTTACCTTTAACTCCAGCACTCAAGAAATAGAGACAGACAGATCTCTGTGAGTCCTAGGTCATCCTGGTCTATGAAATTCTGGGCTAGGTAGGACCACACAGTGAGAATCTGTCTAAAACAAAACAAACAACAACAAAACAACCCACAAACATGTGAGAGAGTCAGACTGGGGACTACACTGAGTCCTAGGATTGAGAGGAACGACGTGAACCACTTTAGTAGATCTACCAGAAACTTCATCCACTCTCAACTGCAGAACCTCACACTGGTGATTTAAATGGAGAGAGAAATCTAACCAGAGCAGTTCCTGTTTACAGCTGCCCTTGGACATCCTAGGCAACAGGATTTGACTCAATGCTCCAGGCTCCAGGTCCATGCCTTGTGTGTCCCAGGCTACTAGACCAATAGCTTCTCTAAACTTCGGCCATGTTGACTGGTCCTCCACATAGGCCTAGAGCTTTTCTCTGAAGCCTGTTTCCCTCAGCCTCCCGGCACCAGCCCCTGCCCACTCCATAAAGAGTTCTAGGCCATCTGGGGCTATATACTGAAACCCTGTTTTAAAAACGAGGATTTGGTAGGCAGGATATCAGGGAATTAAAGCCCTTGCCCCAAGTCTTTTAAGTTTGATCCACAGAACACACATGGTGGGAGGTGAGAAGCACTTCCCACAGTTGTCCTCGAACCTGCACAGGCTCATACTCATGCGCGCACACACACACACACACACACACACACACACATACACATACACACACACACATACACACACACATACACACACACACATACACACACACACATACACATATACACACACACATACACACACACACATATACATATACACACACATAAACAAATCAATATAAAACAAATTTACATTTTTAAAAAAAATCATGAAGGAACAGTCCAAACAAATGATTTAATCTGCTGATGGATTCGAAGTCTGAAATAACCCTTGGGAATGGGGACGCCATGGTAGGTGGGGCCCATGGAGAGGGTGGGTCTCTGGGGGCGTGTCCTTGTCAGCCACTTCCTACTAATGCTTCCTGTTCTCCACCGTGTGTCTTAAGACTAATGAAAGGAAGAGCTCACAGGATTGTTCCCTTAACTCATCCCCTCACATATTTTATCAACACAACCTAAAGGAATTCCACAGCATGCTGCAGTCCCTCCGAGGACAGGGCCAGGGAGGCTGAAAAGTACAGGAAGGACTGTAGTCGTCTGGACCTGGCGAGGTTTCCGGTTTAGTTTCAGTGTTCGGACCACTCCCCTCTTGTTTATAAAGAGTTCTGAGTATACAGGTAAATTTTAAATTAAAATATGAAGTTTATTCCTAGCAGGAGTCAGCAAATAATTCTCCACTCTCATCCTTTCTCTATCCCCCAGAAGAACACGATTAAGAAGGGAAAAGATCAGACTGCACTGAGCAGACGGATTCTTTTGTTCCCTTCTTTGCTTTCCAGTCCATGCAAGAAGGGCGCTTCCACAGAGAGCAACCAATAGCTCGTGGCCTAAGAAGAAAGTCTGAAAAAACATTCACAGGCTTCAAGATAATATCTTTTGAAATCTCCCTTGCACTTCCTTCTAAAATACCTTTTTCTAAAAATAGAATTCTCAGAGTGACCTGAATAAATGAAGAGTGGGGAGGAGAGAGGGGATGAGGGTGTGTGTGTTGGAGGGGGAGGAGTTCCTGCTGAGTTGTGAGCAGATGTGAATTAAAGTAACTGAAATGTAAGCCTTGTTATTGTGATCTAAAGTGCTAACGGGTGCCCTTCACCTAAAACATGCAAAATATTTTCAAAACAAGCATCATCTGATACTTGGCAGGCTAAGTCATATTATTACAGCTCTCCTAGGGAGGGGATTTGTCAAGTGGAAATGCTGGGACTGTGCTAAAACACAAACACTGTATAAACACAGCTCAA